>WHSA01001465.1:0-36113 GCA_012931725.1 Litsea cubeba
TTTTTTCTCATGGCTTTTTAGTTTACTCAGGGCTTTATTTTTTCTCAGGGCTTTATTTTTTATTAATGCTTTATTTTTTCTCAGGCTTTATTTTTTGCTCGAGGGTCTTTTATTTTTTTCCTAGGGCTTTAATTTTTTTTCTTTCTCAAGGTCTTCATTTTTTTCTCAGGGCTTTATTTTTTCTTTGGGCTTTATATTTTCTCAGGTGGGTTATTTTTCTCAAGGCTTTATATTTTCTCAGGGCTTTATTTTTCTCTCAAGGGCTTTTATTCTTTCTCAGGCTTTATTTTTTCTCGATGCTTTCTTTTTTTTTCTTTTCTTTCAAGGGCTTTAATTTTTCTCAGGGCTTTATTTTTTCTTAGGGGCTTTATTTTTTCTCAGGGCTTTATTTTTTCTCGAGGGATTTATTTTTTCTGAGGGCTTTTATTTTTTTCTCGAGGGCTTATTTTTTTCTATCTCATTGGGGTTCATTTTTTCTCACGGCTTTTATATTTCCTTATGGTTTTATTTTTTTTTCTCAGGGCTTTTTTTTTCTCAGGGCTTTATTTTTTCTCAAGGCTTATTTTCTCTCGAGGGGCTTCTTTTTTCTTTCTCAAGTGCTTTATTTTTCCTCAGGCTTTATTTTTTCTCAAGGGCTTTATTTTTTATCAGCGCTTTATTTTTTCTCAAGGGCTTTATTTTTCCATAGGCCTTTATTTTTTCTTTCTCAAAGGGTTTATTTTTTCTCAGTGCTTTATATTGTCTTATGGCTTTATTTTTTTTCTCAAGGGCTTTATTTTTTCTTAAGGGCTTTATTTTTTCTCATGGCTTTATTTTTTTTCGAGGGCTTTATATTTTCTTAGGGCTTTATTTTTCTCAGGGCTTTATTTTTTCTCAAGGGCTTTATTTTTTCTCAGGGCTTTATTTTTTCTCGAGGACTTTCTTTTTTCTTCCTCAAGGGTTTATTTCTTCTCAGAGCTTTATTTTTTTTCAAGGGCTTTTTTTTTCTCAGGTCTTTCTTTTTTCTCGAGGGCTTAATTTTTTCTCAGGGCTTTATTTTTTCTTGAGGGCTTTATATTTTCTCAGGGCTTTATTTTTTCCGAAGGGCTTTATTTTTTCTCAGGGCCTTATTTTTATCCGAGCGCTTATTTTTCTTTCTCAAGGCCTTATTTTTTCTCAAGGGCTTTATTTTTCTCTGGGCTTATTTTTTCTCAGAGCTTATTTTTTCTCAACGGGCTTTATTTTTTTCCCAGGGCTTTATTTTTTCTCAAGGCTTTATTTTTTCTCAAGGGCTTTGATTTTTTGCTCGAGGGCTTTATTTTTTTCTCAGGGCTTTATTTTTTCTTTCTCAAGGTCTTTATTTTTTTCAGGGCTTATTTTTTCTCTGGGCTTTTATATTTCTCAAGGCTTTATTAATTCTCGAGGGCTTTATATTTTCTCAGGGCTTTATTTTTTCTTCTGTGCATTATTTTTTCTCAAGGGCTTTATTCTTCTCGAGGGCTTTCTTTTTTCTTTCTCAAGGCTTTATTTTCTCAGGGCTTTTATTTTTTCTCAGGGGCTTTATTTTTCTCAGGGCTTTATTTTCTCTCGAGGGCTTTATTTATTCTTAGGGCTTTATTTTTTCTTTAGGACTTATTTTTCTTTTATCAAGGGCCTTAGGCATTTTTTTCTCAGACGCTTTTATATTTTTGGAAGGCTTTATTTTTTCTCATGGGCTTTATTTTTTCTCAGTGCTTTATTTTTTCACGAGGGCTTTATTTTTCTCAGGGCTTTATTATTTTCGCGGCCTTTATTTTTTTTCTTTCTCAAGGGCCTTATTTTTCTCCGGGCTTTATATTTTCCTCAGGGCATTATTTTTTCTCACGGCTTTATTTTTTCTCAAGGGCTTTATATTTTCTCAGGGCTTTTATTTTTTCTCAGGGCTTTATTTTTCTCGAGGGCTTTAATTTTCTTTCTCATGTGCTTTATTTTTTATCAGGGCTTTATTTTTTCTCAAGGGCTTTATTTTTTATCAGGGCTTTCTTTTTTCTCAAGGGCTTTATTTTTTCCCAAGGGCTTTATTTTTTCTCAAGGGCTTTATTTTTTCTCAGGCCCTTATTTTTTCTTTCTCAAAGGGTTTATTTTTATCAGGGCTTTATATTTTCTTAAGGCTTTATTTTTTCTGAAGGGCTTTATTTTTTCTTAGGGCTTTATTTTTTCTCAAGGGCTTTATTTTTTCTCAGGACTTTATTTTTTCTCAGAGGGCTTTATTTTTTCTCAGGGCTTTATTTTTTCTCAGGGCTTTATTTTTTCTCAAGGGCTTTATATTTTCTCAGGGCTTTATTTTTTCTCGAGGGCTTTCTTTTTTCTTTCTCATGTGCTTTATTTTTTCTAAGGGCTTTATTTTTTCTCAAGGGCTTTATTTTTTATCAGGGCTTTCTTTTTTCTCAAGGGCTTTATTTTTTCTCAAGGGCTTTATTTTTTCTCAAGGGACTTTATTTTTTCTTTCTCAAAGGGTATATTTTTTCTCAGGGCTTTATATTTTTCTTAAGGCTTTATTTTTACTCAAGGGCTTTATTTTTCTCAGGGCTTTATTTTTTCTCAAGGGCTTTATTTTTTCTCAGGGCTTTATTTTTTCTCGGGGACTTCAAATTTTCTTAGGGCTTTATTTTTTCTCAGGGCTTTATTTTTCTCAAGGGCTTTATTTTTCTCTGGGCTTTATTTTTTCTCGAGGACTTTCTTTTTTCTTTCTCAGGGGCATTATTTTTTCTCAGAGCTTTATTTTTTCTCAAGGGCTTTATTTTTTCTCAGGGCTTTCTTTTTTCTCGAGGGCTTTATTTTTTCTCAGGGCTTTATTTTTTCTCGAGGGCTTTATATTTTATCAGGGCTTTTTTTTTTCTTTCTCAAGGGCTTTAATTTTTCTCAGGGCTTTATTTTTTCTTAGGGGCTTTATTTTTTCTCAGGGCTTTATTTTTCTCGAGGGCTTTATTTTTTCTTAGGGCTTTATTTTTTCTCGAGGGCTTTATTTTTTCTTTCTCATGGGGTTCATTTTTTCTCACGGCTTTATATTTTCTTATGGCTTTATTTTTTTTCTCAAGGGCTTTATTTTTTCTCAGGGCTTTATTTTTTCTCAACGGCTTTATTTTTTCTCAGGGCTTTATTTTGTCTCGAGGGCTTTATATTTTATTAGGGATTTTTTTTTTCTCAGGGCTTCATTTTTTTCTCGAGCGGTTTCTTTTTTCTTTCTCAAGGGATTTATTTTTTTCAGGGCTTTATTTTTCTCAAGGGCTTTATTTTTTTCAGGGCTTTATTTTTTCTCTGGGGCTTTATTTTTTCTCAGGGCTTTATTTTTTCTCGAGGGCTTTATTTTTTCTAAGGGCTTTATTTTTTCTCGAGGGCTTTATTTTTTCTTTATCAAGGGCTTTATTTTTTCTCAGGGCTTTATATTTTCTTAAGGCTTTATTTTTTCTCAAGGGCTTTATTTTTTCTCAGGGCTTTATTTTTTCTCAAGGGCTTCATTTTTTCTCAGGGCTTTATCTTTTCTCGAGGGCTTTATATTTCTCAGGGCTTTATTTTTTCTCAGGGCTTTATTTTTTCTCAAGGGCTTTATTTTTTCTCAGGGCTTTATTTTTTCTCAGGGCTTTATTTTTTCTCGAGGGCTTTCTTTTTTTTTTCTCAAGTGCTTTATTTTTTCTCAGGGCTTTATTTTTTCTCAAGGGCTTTATTTTTTATCAGGGCTTTCTTTTTTCTCAAGGGCTTTATTTTTTCTCAAGGGCTTTATTTTTTCTCAGGCCTTTATTTTTTCTTTCTCAAAGGGTTTATTTTTTCTCAGGGCTTTATATTTTCTTAAGGCTTTATTTTTTTCTCAAGGGCTTTATTTTTTCTCAGGGCTTTATTTTTTCTCAAGGGCTTTATTTTTTCTCAGGGCTTTATTTTTTCTCGAGGGCTTTATATTTCTTAGGGCTTTATTTTTTCTCAGGGCTTTATTTTTTCTCAAGGGCTTTATTTTTTCTCAGGGCTTTATTCTTTCTCGAGGACTTTCTTTTTTCTTTCTCAAGGGCTTTATTTTTTCTCAGAGCTTTAGTTTTTCTCAAGGGCTTTATTTTTCCTCAGGGCTTTCTTTTTTCTCGAGGGCTTTATTTTTTCTCAGGGCTTTATTTTTTCTCGAGGGCATTATATTTTCTCAGGGCTTTATTTTTTCTCAAGGGCTTTATTTTTTCTCAGGGCTTTATTTTTTCTCGAGGGCTTTCTTTTTTTTTTTCTCAAGGCCTTTATTTTTTCTCAGGGCATTATTTTTTCTCAAGGGCTTTATTTTTTCTCAGGGTTTTATTATTTCTCAGGGCTTTATTTTTTCTCAGAGCTTTATTTTTTCTCAAGGGCTTTATTTTTTCCCAGGGCTTTATTTTTTCTCAAGGCTTTATTTTTTCTCAGGGCTTTATTTTTTGCTCGAGGGCTTTATTTTTTCTCAGGGCTTTATTTTTTCTTTCTCAAGGTCTTTATTTTTTCTCAGGGCTTTATTTTTTCTCGAGGGCTTTATATTTTATCAGGTCTTTATTTTTTCGCAAGGCTTTATTTTTACTCAGGGCTTTATATTTTCTCAGGGCATTATTTTTTCTCAGGGCTTTATTTTTTCTCAAGGGCTTTATATTTTCTCAGGGCTTTATTTTTTCTCAGGGCTTTATTTTTTCTCGAGGGCTTTATTTTTCTTTCTCATGTGCTTTATTTTTTCTCAAGGCTTTATTTTTTCTCAAGGGCTTTATTTTTTATCAGGGCTTTCTTTTTTCTCAAGGGCTTTATTTTTTCCCAAGGGCTTTATTTTTTCTCAAGGGCTTTATTTTTTCTCAGGCCTTTATTTTTTCTTTCTCAAAGGGTTTATTTTTTCTCAGGGCTTTATATTTTCTTAAGGCTTAATTTTTTTCTCAAGGGCTTTATTTTTTCTTAGGGCTTTATTTTTTCTCAAGGGCTTTATTTTTTCTCAGGACTTTATTTTTTCTCGAGGGCTTTATATTTTCTTAGGGCTTTATTTTTTCTCAGGGCTTTATTTTTTCTCAGGGCTTTATTTTTTCTCAAGGGCTTTATATTTTCTCAGGGCTTTATTTTTTCTCAGGGCTTTATTTTTTCTCGAGGGCTTTCTTTTTTCTTTCTCATGTGCTTTATTTTTTCTCAGGGCTTTATTTTTTCTCAAGGGCTTTATTTTTTATCAGGGCTTTCTTTTTTTCTCAAGGGCTTTATTTTTTCTTAAGGGCTTTATTTTTTCTCAGGCCTTTATTTTTTCTTTCTCAAAGGGTTTATTTTTTCTCAGGGCTTTATATTTTCTTAAGGCTTTATTTTTTCTCAAGGGCTTTATTTTTTCTCAGGGCTTTATTTTTTCTCAAGGGCTTTATTTTTTCTCTGGGCTTTATTTTTTCTCGAGGACTTTATATTTTCTGAGGGCTTTATTTTTTCTCAGGGCTTTATTTTTTCTCAAGGGCATTATTTTTTCTCAGGGCTTTATTTTTTCTCAAGGGCTTTCTTTTTTCTTTCTCAAGGGCATTATTTTTTCTCAGAGCTTTATTTTTTCTCAAGGGCTTTATTTTTTCTTAGGGCTTTCTTTTTTCTCGAGGGCTTTATTTTTTTCTCAGGGCTTTATTTTTTCTCGAGGGCTTTATTTTTTCTCAAGGGCTTTATTTTTTCTCAGGGCTTTATTTTTTCTCGAGGGCTTTCTTTTTTCTTTCTCAAGGCCTTTATTTTTTCTCAGGGCATTATTTTTTCTCAAGGGCTTTATTTTTTCTCAGGGTTTTATCATTTCTCAAGGGCTTTATTTTTTCTCAGGGCTTTATTTTTTCTCAGAGCTTTATTTTTTCTCAAGGGCTTTATTTTTTCCCAGGGCTTTATTTTTTCTCAAGGCTTTATTTTTTCTCAGGGCTTTATTTTTTGTTCGAGGGATTTATTTTTTCTCAGGGCTTTATTTTTTCTTTCTCAAGGTCTTTATTTTTTCTCAGGGCTTTATTTTTTCTCTGGGCTTTATATTTTCTCAGGGCTTTATTTTTTCTCGAGGGCTTTATATTTTCTCAGGGCTTTATTTTTTCTCTGTGCTTTATTTTTCTCAAGGGCTTTATTTTTTCTCAGGGCTTTATTTTTCTCGAGGGCTTTCTTTTTTCTTTCTCAAGGGCTTTATTTTTCTCAGGGCTTTATTTTTTCTCAGGGCTTTATTTTCTCTCGAGGGCTTTATTTATTCTTAGGGCTTTATT
This sequence comes from Litsea cubeba, assembly GCA_012931725.1. Taxonomy (NCBI): domain Eukaryota; kingdom Viridiplantae; phylum Streptophyta; class Magnoliopsida; order Laurales; family Lauraceae; genus Litsea; species Litsea cubeba. The sequence goes on from WHSA01001465.1 coordinate 6,189, forward strand.
TTTTCTTTAGGCCTTTATTTTTTCTTTCTCAAGGGCTTTATTTTTTCTCAGGGCTTTATATTTTCGTAAGGCTTTATTTTTTCTCATGGGCTTTATTTTTTCTCAGCGCTTTATTTTTTCTCGAGGGCTTTATTTTTTCTCAGGGCTTTATTTATTTTCGCGGCCTTTATTTTTTCTTTCTCAAGGGCTTTATTTTTACTCAGGGCTTTATATTTTCTCAGGGCATTATTTTTTCTCAGGGCTTTATTTTTTCTCAAGGGCTTTATATTTTCTCAGGGCTTTATTTTTTCTCAGGGCTTTATTTTTTCTTAAGGCTTTATTTTTTCTCAGGGCTTTATTTTTTGCTCGAGGGCTTTATTTTTTCTCAGGGCTTTATTTTTTCTTTCTCAAGTTCTTCATTTTTTCTCAGGGCTTTATTTTTTCTCTGGGCTTTATATTTTCTCAGGGCTTTATTTTTTCTCGAGGGCTTTATATTTTCTCAGGGCTTTATTTTTTCTCATGGCTTTATTTTTCTCAAGGGCTTTATTCTTTCTCAGGGCTTTATTTTTTCTCGAGGGCTTTCTTTTTTCTTTCTCAAGGGCTTTAATTTTTCTCAGGGCTTTATTTTTTCTTAGTGGCTTTATTTTTTCTCAGGGCTTTATTTTTTCTCGAGGGCTTTATTTTTTCTGAGGGCTTTATTTTTTCTCGAGGGCTTTATTTTTTCTTTCTCATGGGGTTCATTTTTTCTCACGGCTTTATATTTTCTTATGGCTTTATTTTTTTCTCAAGGGCTTTATTTTTTCTCAGGGCTTTATTTTTTCTCAAGGGCTTTATTTTTTCTCTGGGCTTTATTTTTTCTCGAGGGCTTTATATTTTCTTAGGGCTTTATTTTTTCTCAGGGCTTTATTTTTTCTTAAGGGCTTTATTTTTTCTCAGGGCTTTATTTTTTTCTCGAGGGATTTCTTTTTTCGTTCTCAAGGGTTTTATTTTTTCTCAGGGCTTTATTTTTTCTCAAGGGCTTTATTTTTTCTCAGGGCTTTCTTTTTTCTTAAGGGCTGTATTTTTTTCAGGGCTTTATTTTTTCTCAGGGGCTTTATTTTTTCTCAGGGCTTTAATTTTTCTCAAGGGCTTTATTCTTTCTCGAGGGCTTTATTTTTTCTTTATAAAGGGCTTTATTTTTTTCTCTGGGCTTTATATTTTCTTAAGGTTTTATTTTTTCGCAAGGGCTTTATTTTTTCTCAGGGCTTTATTTTTTCTCAAGGGCTTCATTTTTTCTCAGGGCTTTATTTTTTCTCGAGGGCTTTATATTTTCTCTGGGCTTTATTTTTTCTCAGGGCTTTATTTTTTTCTCAAGGGCTTTATTTTTTCTCAGGGCTTTATTTTTTCTCGAGGGCTTTCTTTTTTCTTTCTCAAGTGCTTTATTTTTTCTCAGGGCTTTATTTTTTCTCAAGGGCTTTATTTTTTATCAGGGCTTTCTTTTTTCTCAAGGGCTTTATTTTTTCTCAGGGCTTTATTATTTCTCGAGGGATTTATATTTTCTCAGGGCTTTATTTTTTCTCAAGGGCTTCATTTTTTCTCAGGGCTTTAGTTGTTCTCGAGCGCTTTCTTTTTTCTTTCTCAAGGGCTTTGTTTTTTCTCAGTGCTTTATTTTTTCTCAAGGGCTTTATTTTTTCTCAAGGCTTTATTATTTCTCAGGGCTTTATTATTTCTCAGGGCATTATTTTTTCTCAGAGCTTTATTTTTTCTCAGGACTTTATATTTTCTCCGGGCTTTATTTTTTCTCAGGGCTTTATTTTTTGTCAGGGGCATTTTTTTTTCTCAGGGCTTTATTTTTTCTCGAGGGCTTTATTTTTTATTTCTCAAGGGCTTTATTTTTTCTCAGGGCTTTAGTTTTTCTCAAGGGCTTTACTTTTTCTCCAGGCTTTATTATTTCTCGAGGGCTTTATTTTTTCCCCGGGCTTTATTTTTTCTTAGGGCTTTATTTTTGCTCAGGGGCTTCATTTTTTCTCAGGGTTTTATTTTTTCTGAGTGCTTTATTTTTTTCTCGAGGGCTTTATTTTTTTTCTCAGGGCTTTATTTTTTCTGAGGGCTTTATTTTTTCTCGAGGGCTTTATTTTTTCTCGAGGGCATTATTTTTTCTCAGGGCTTTATTTTTTCTCCAGGGCTTTATTTTTTCTCAGGGCTTTCTATTTTCTCAGGGCTTTATTTTTTCTCAGCGCTTTATTTTTTCTCGAGGGCTTTATTTTTTCTTAGGGCTTTATTTTTTCTTTCTCAAGTTCTTCATTTTTTCTCAGGGCTTTATTTTTTCTCTGGGCTTTATATTTTCTCAGGGCTTTATTTTTTCTCGAGGGCTTTATATTTTCTCAGGGCTTTATTTTTTCTCATGGCTTTATTTTTCTCAAGGGCTTTATTCTTTCTCAGGGCTTTATTTTTTCTCGAGGGCTTTCTTTTTTATTTCTCAAGGGCTTTAATTTTTCTTAGGGCTTTATTTTTTCTTAGTGGCTTTATTTTTTCTCAGGGCTTTATTTTTTCTCGAGGGCTTTATTTTTTTTGAGGGCTTTATTTTTTCTCGAGGGCTTTATTTTTTCTTTCTCATGGGGTTCATTTTTTCTCACGGCTTTATATTTTCTTATGGCTTTATTTTTTTCTCAAGGGCTTTATTTTTTCTCAAGGGCTTTATTTTTTCTCTGGGCTTTATTTTTTCTCGAGGGCTTTATATTTTCTTAGGGCTTTATTTTTTCTCAGGGCTTTATTTTTTCTTAAGGGCTTTATTTTTTCTCAGGGCTTTATTTTTTTCTCGAGGGCTTTCTTTTTTCTTTCTCAAGGGCTTTATTTTTTCTCAGGGCTTTATTTTTTCTCAAGGGCTTTATTTTTTCTCAGGGCTTTCTTTTTTCTTAAGGGCTTTATTTTTTTCAGGGCTTTATTTTTTCTCAGGGGCTTTATTTTTCTCAGGGCTTTATTTTTTCTCAAGGGCTTTATTTTTTCTCGAGGGCTTTATTTTTTCTTTATCAAGGGCTTTATTTTTTTCTCAGGGCTTTATATTTTCTTAAGGCTTTATTTTTTTCGTAAGGGCTTTATTTTTTCTCAGGGCTTTATTTTTTCTTAAGGGCTTCATTTTTTCTCAGGGCTTTATTTTTTCTCGAGGGCTTTATATTTTCTCTGGGCTTTATTTTTTCTCAAGGGCTTTATTTTTTCTCATGGCTTTATTTTTTCTCGAGGGCTTTCTTTTTCTTTCTCAAGTGCTTTATTTTTTCTCAGGGCTTTATTTTTTCTCAAGGGCTTTATTTTTTATCAGGGCTTTCTTTTTTCTCAAGGGCTTTATTTTTTCTCAGGGCTTTATTATTTCTTGAGGGCTTTATATTTTCTCAGGGCTTTATTTTTTCTCAAGGGCTTCATTTTTTCTCAGGGCTTTAGTTTTTCTCGAGCGCTTTCTTTTTTCTTTCTCAAGGGCTTTATTTTTTCTCAGGGCTTTATTTTTTCTCAAGGGCTTTATTTTTTCTCAAGGCTTTATTATTTCTCAGGGCTTTATTATTTCTCAGGGCATTATTTTTTCTCAGAGCTTTATTTTTTCTCAGGACTTTATATTTTCTCCGGGCTTTATTTTTTCTCAGGGCTTTATTTTTTGTCAGGGGCATTTTTTTTTCTCAGGGCTTTAGTTTTTCTCGAGGGCTTTATTTTTTATTTCTCAAGGGCTTTATTTTTTTCTCAGGGCTTTAGTTTTTCTCAAGGGCTTTACTTTTTCTCCAGGCTTTATTATTTCTCGAGGGCTTTATTTTTTCCCCGGGCTTTATTTTTTCATAGGGCTTTATTTTTGCTCGGGGGCTTCATTTTTTCTCAGGGTTTTATTTTTTCTGAGTGCTTTATTTTTTTCTCGAGGGCTTTATTTTTTTCTCAGGGCTTTATTTTTTCTGAGGGCTTTATTTTTTCTCGAGGGCTTTATTTTTTCTCGAGGGCATTATTTTTTCTCAGGGCTTTATTTTTTCTCCAGGGCTTTATTTTTTCTCAGGGCTTTATTTTTTCTCAGGGCTTTCTATTTTCTCAGGGCTTTATTTTTTCTCAGCGCTTTATTTTTTCTCGAGGGCTTTATTTTTTCTCAGGGCTTTATTTCTTTTCGTGGCCTTTATTTTTTCTTTCTCAAGGGCTTTATTTTTTCTCAGGGCTTTATATTTTCTCAGGTCATTATTTTTTCTCAAGGCTTTATTTTTTCTCAAAGGCTTTATATTTTCTCAGGGCTTTATTTTTTCTCAAGGTTTTATTTTTTCTCTGGGCTTGTTTTTTTGCTCGAGGACTTTATTTTCTCAAGGCTTTATTTTTTCTTTCTTAAGGTCATTATTTTTTCTCAGGGCTTTATTTTTTCTCCGGCCTTTATATTTTCTCTGGGCTTTATTTTTTCTCGTGGGCTTTATATTTTCTCAGGGCTTTATTTTTTCTCAAGGGCTTTATTTTTTCTCAAGGGCTTTGTTTTTTCTCAGGGCTTTATTTTTTCTCGAGGGCTTTCTTTTTTCTTTCTCAAGGGCTTCATTTTTTCTTAGGGCTTTATTTTTTTTTCAGGGCTTTATTTTTTCTCAGGGCTTTATTTTTTCTCAAGGCTTTATTTTTTCTCAAGGGCTTTATTTTTTCTCAGGGACTTTATTATTCTCGAGGGCTTTATATTTCTCAGGGCTTTATTTTTTCTCAGGGGCTTTATTTTTTCTCAAGGGCTTTATTTTTTCTCAGGGCTTTATTTTTTCTCGAGGGCTTTCTTTTTTCTCTCTCAAGGGCTTTATTTTTTCTCAGGGCTTTATTTTTTCTCAAGGGCTTATTTTTCTCAGGCTTTCTTTTTCTCAAGGGCTTTATTTTTTCTCAGGGCTTTATTTTTTCTCGAGGGCTTTATATTTCTCAGGGCTTTATTTTTTCTCAGGGCTTTATTTTTTCTCAAGGGCTTTATTTTTTCTTAGGGCTTTATTTTTTCTCGAGGGCTTTCTTTTTTCTTTCTCAAGGGCTTTATTTTTTCTCAGGGCTTTATTTTTTCTCAAGGCTTTATTATTTCTCAGGGCTTTATTATTTCTCAGGGCATTATTTTTTCTCAGAGCTTTATTTTTTCTCAGGACTTTATATTTTCTCCGGGCTTATTTTTTCTCAGGGCTTTATTTTTTGTCAGGGGCATTTTTTTTCCTCAGGGCTTTATTTTTTCTCGAGTGCTTTATTATTTATTTCCTCAAGTGTTTTATTTTTCTCCGGGCTTTAGTTTTTCTCAAGGGCTTTACCTTTTCTCGAGGCTTTACTTTTTCTCAGGGCTTTATTATTTCTCGAGGGCTTTATTTTTTCTTAGGGCTTTATTTTTGCTCGAGGGCTTCATTTTTTCTCAGGGCTTTATTTTTTCTAAGGGCTTTGTTTTTTCTGAGTGCTTTATTTTTTCTCGAGGGCTTTATTTTTTTCTCAGGGCTTTATTTTTTCTGAGGGCTTTATTTTTTCTCGAGGGCTTTATTTTTCTCGAGGGCATTATTTTTTCTCAGGGCTTTATTTTTTCTCTAGGGCTTTATTTTTTCTCTGGGCTTTATTTTTTCTCAGGGCTTTATTATTTCTGAGGGCTTTATTTTTTCTCAGGGCTTTCTATTTTTTCATGGCTTTATTTTTTCTCAGCGCTTTATTTTTTCTTGAGGGCTTTATTTTTTCTCAGGGCTTTATTTCTTTTCGTGGCCTTTATTTTTTCTTTCTCAAGGGCTTTATTTTTTCTCAGGGCTTTATATTTTCTCAGGTCATTATTTTTTCTCAGGGCTTTATTTTTTCTCAAGGGCTTTATATTTTCTCCGGGCTTTATTTTTTCTCAAGGCTTTATTTTTTCTCAGGGCTTTATTTTTTGCTCGAGGGCTTTATTTTTTCTCAGGGCTTTATTTTTTCTTTCTCAAGGTCTTTATTTTTTCTCAGGGCTTTATGTTTTCTTTGGCCTTTATATTTTCTCAGGGCTTTATTTTTTCTCGTTTGCTTTATATTTTCTCAGGGCTTTATTTTTTCTCAAGGGTTTTATTTTTTCTCAGGGCTTTATTTTTTCTTGAGGGCTTTCTTTTTTCTTTCTCAAGGGCTTTATTTTTTCTCAGGGCTTTATTTTTTTTCAGGGGCTTTATTTTTTCTCGAGGGCTTTATTTTTTCTTAGAGCTTTAATTTTTCTCGAGGGCTTTATTTTTCTTTCTCAAGGGCTTTATTTTTTCTCAGGGCTTTATATTTTCTCACGGCTTTATTTTTTCTCAAGGGCTTTATTTTTTCTCAGAGAAGAAGCGAATCATATGTTCTATAGGAGAATCAGTAAGGAAGAAGTTAAAGAAGTATTGAAAAGAATGAAGAATGGAAATGCGGTTGGGCCAGATGGTATCCCTATTGAGGTCTGGAGGTGCTTGGGGGAGGATGGTATTAGTTGGTTGACAAAGCTTTTTAATGTAGTGCTAAAGAGCAAGAAGATGCCTAATTGCATGGAGGAAAAGTATTCTTATACCCATATACAAGAACAAAGGAGATATTCAGAACTGTGCGAACTACCGCGGGATTAATTGATGAGCCATACGATGAAATTATGGGAGAGAGTTATTGAGAGAAGACTAAGAAGAACAACAAATATTTCAGAGAATCAATTTGGTTTCATGCCTGGGAGATCAACCATGGAGGCTATCTTTCTCCTAAGGAGGTTAATGGAACAGTATAGAGAAGGTAAGAGAGATTTACATATGGTGTTCATTGACTTGGAGAAGGCCTATGACCGGGTTCCTAGGGAGATTCTTTGGAAAGTTCTGGAAAAGAAAAGAGTTTGTGTCGCTTATATTGAGGCGATAAAGGATATGTATGATAGAGTCGTGACATCTATAAGGATGACTGGCGGCGAAACTAAGGAGTTTCCTATCACGATTGGTCTACACCAAGGCTCAGCGTTAAGCCCGTACTTGTTTGCCCTAGTTATGGATGAGATTACAAGGGCTTTATTTTTCTGAGGGCTTTATTTTTCTGAGGGCTTTATTTTTTCTCAGGGCTTTATTTTTCTCAGGGCTTTAATTTTTCTCAGGGCTTTCTATTTTCTCAGGGCTTTCTTTTTTCTCAGCGCTTTATTTTTTCTCAGGACTTTATTTTTTCTCAGGGCTTTATTTTTTCTCAGGGGCATTATTTTTTCTCAGGGTTTTATTTTTTCTCAAGGGCTTTATATTTTCTCAGGGCTTTATTTTTTCTCAAGGCTTTATTTTTTCTCAGGGCTTTATTTTTTGCTCGAGGGCTTTATTTTTCTCAGGGCTTTATTTTTTTCTTTCTCAAGGTCTTTATTTTTTCTCAGGGCTTTATTTTTTCTCTGGGCTTTATATTTTCTCAGGGCTTTCTTTTTTCTCGTGGGCTTTATATTTTCTCAGGGCTTTATTTTTTCTCAAGGGCTCTATTTTTTCTCAGGGCTTTAATTTTTTTCGAGGGCTTTCTTTTTTCCTTCTCAAGGGCTTTATTTTTTCTCAGGGCTTTATTTTTTCTCAAGGGCTTTACTTTTTCTCAGGGCTTTATTTTTTTCGAGGGCTTTCTTTTTTCTTTCTCAAGGGCTTTATTTTTTTCTTAGGGCTTTATTTTTTCTCGAGGGCTTTATTTTTTCTTAGGGCTTTATTTTTTCTTGAGGGCTTTATTTTTTCTTTCTCAAGGGCTTTATTTTTTCTCAGGGCTTTATATTTTCTCAAGGCTTTATTTTTTCTCAAGGGCTTTATTTTTTCTCAGGGCTTTATTTTTTCTCAAGGGCTTTATTTTTTCTCGAGGGCTTTCTTTTTTCTTTCTCAAGGGCTTTATTTTTTCTCAGGGCTTTATTTTTTCTCGAGGGCTTTATTTTTTACAAGGCTTTATTTTTTCTCAGGCCATTATTTTTTCTCAGGGTTTTATTTTTTCCCAGGGCTTTATTTTTTTACAGGGCTTTATTTTTTCTCAGGGCTTTATTTTTTCTCAAGGGCTTTATTTTTTACAAGGCTTTATTTTTTCTCAGGCCATTATTTTTTCTCAGGGTTTTATTTTTTCCCAGGCCATTATTTTTTTACAGGGCTTTATTTTTTCTCAGGGCTTTATTTTTTCTCAAGGGCTATATTTTTTTCAGGGCTTTATTTTTTCTCGAGGGCTTTATTTTTTCTCAGGGCTTTATTTTTTCTCTAGGGCTTATTTTTTCTCTGAGGGCTTTATTTTTTCTCTAGGGGTTTATTTTTTCTCAGGGCTTTATTTTTGCTCGAGCGCTTTATTTTTTCTCAGGGCCTTATTTTTTCCGAGGGCTTGATTTTTTCTCGGGGCTTTATTTTTTCTCAGGGCTTTATTTTTTTTCGGGGCTTTATTTTTTCTCGATGGCTTTATTTTTTTCTCAGGGCTTTATTTTTTCTCGAGGGCTTTATTTTTTCTCGAGGGCATTATTTTTTCTCAGGGCTTTATTTTTTCTCGAGGGCTTTATTTTTTCTCAGCGCTTTATTTTTTCTCAGGGCTTTATTTTTTCTCAGGGCTTTAATTTTTCTCAGGGCTTTCTATTTTCTCAGGGCTTTCTTTTTCTCAGCGCTTTATTTTTTCTCAGGGCTTTATTTTTTCTCAGGGGCATTATTTTTTCTCAGGGTTTTATTTTTTCTCAAGGGCTTTATATTTTCTCAGGGCTTTATTTTTTCTCAAGGCTTTATTTTTTCTCAGGGCTTTATTTTTATTCGAGGGCTTTATTTTTTCTCGGGGCTTTATTTTTTCTTTCTCATGGTCTTCATTTTTTCTCAGGGCTTTATTTTTTCTCTGGGCTTTATATTTTCTCAGGGCTTTATTTTTTCTCGTGGGCTTTATATTTTCTCAGGGCTTTATTTTTTCTCAAGGGCTCTATTTTTTCTCCGAGCTTTATTTTTTTTCGAGGGCTTTCTTTTTTCCTTCTCAAGGGCTTATTTTTTCTCAGGGCTTTATTTTTTCTCAAGGGCTTTACTTTTTCTCAGGGCTTTATTTTTTTTCGAGGGCTTTCTTTTTTCTTTCTCAAGGGCTTTATTTTTTCTCAGGGCTTTGTTTTTTCTCGAGGGCTTTATTTTTTCTTAGGGCTTTATTTTTTCTTGAGGGCTTTATTTTTTCTTTCTCAAGGGCTTTATTTTTTCTCAGTGCTTTATATTTTCTCAAGGCTTTATTTTTTCTCAAGGGCTTTATTTTTTCTCAGGGCTTTATTTTTTCTCAAGGGCTTTATTTTTTCTTAGGGCTTTATTTTTTCTCGAGGGCTTTATATTTTCTCAGGGCTTTATTTTTTCTCAGGGCATTATTTTTTCTCGAGGGCTTTATTTTTTCTCAGGGCTTTATTTTTTCTCGAGGGCTTTCTTTTTTCTTTCTCAAGGGCTTTATTTTGTCTCAGGGCTTTATTTTTTCTCATGGGTTTTATTTTTTCTCAGGGCTTTATTATTTCTCAGGGCTTTATTTTTTCTATGGGCTTTCTTTTTTCTCAGGACTTTGTATTTTCGCCGGGCTTTATTTTTTCTCAGGGCTTTATTTTTTTCAGGGGCATTATTTTTTCTCAGGGCTTTATTTTTTCTCGCAGGCTTTATTTTTTATTTCTTAAGGGCTTTATTTTTTCTCAGGGCTTTAGTTTTTCTCAAGGGGTTCACTTTTTCTCGAGGCTTTATTTTTTCTCTGAGGGCTTTATTTTTTCTCGAGGGCTTTATTTTTTCCCAGGGCTTTATTTTTTCTCGAGGCTTTATTATTTCTCAGGGCTTTATTTTTTCTCAGGGCTTGATTTTTTCTCAGGACTTTATATTTTCTCCGGGCTTTATTTTTTCTCAGGGCTTTATTTTTTCTCAGGGCTTTAGTTTTTCTCAGGGGCATTATTTTTTCTCAGGGCTTTATTTTTTCTCGAGGGCTTTCGTTTTTATTTCTCACGGGCTTTATTTTTTCTTAGGGCTTTACTTTTTCTCGAGGCTTTATTTTTTCTCAGGGCTTTATTATTTCTCGAGGGCTTTATTTTTTCCCCGGGCTTTATTTTTTCTCAGGGCTTTAATTTTTCTCAGGGCTTTATTTTTTTTCAGGGCTTTATTCTTTCTCAGGGCTTTATTTTTTCTCAAGGGCTTTATTTTTTTCTCAGGGCTTTATTTTTTCTCAAGGGCTTTATTTTTTCTCGAGGCTTTATTTTTTCTCAGGGCTTTATTTTTTCTCGAGGGCATTATTTTTTCCCATGGCTTTATTTTTTCTCAGGGCTTTATTGTTTTACAGGGCTTTCGTCTTTCTCAGGGCTTTATTTTTTCTCAAGGTCTTTATTTTTTCTTAAGGCTTTATTTTTTCTCTAGGGCTTTATTCTTTCTCAGGGCTTTATTTTTTCGCAAGGGCTTTATTTTTTCTTAGGGCTTTATTTTTTTCTCTAGGGCTTTATTTTTTCACAGGGCTTTATTTTTTCTAAAGGGCTTTATTTTTCTCGAGGGCTTTATTTTTTCTCAGGGCTTTATTTTTTCTCGAGGGCTTTATTTTTTCCCAGGGCTTTTTTTTTCTCAGGGCTTTATTTTTTCTCAGGGTTTTATTATTTCCCAGGGCTTTATTTTTTTCCAGGGCTTTATTTTTTCTCAAGGGCTTTTATTTTTTATAAGGCTTTATTTTTTCTCAGGCCATTATTTTTTCTCAGGGTTTTATTTTTTCCCAGGGCTTTATTTTTTTACAGGGCTTTATTATTTCTCAGGGCTTTATTATTTCTCAGGGCTTTATTTTTTCTCAGGACTTTATATTTTCTCCGGGCTTTATTTTTTCTCAGGGCTTTATTTTTTCTCAGGGGCATTATTTTTTCTCAGGGCTTTATTTTTTCTCGAGGGCTTTATTTTTTATTTCTCAAGGGCTTTATTTTTTCTCAGGGCTTTAGTTTTTCTCAAGGGGTTCACTTTTTCTCGAGGCTTTATTTTTTCTCAGGGCTTTATTATTTCTCGAGGGCTTTATTTTTTCTCAGGGCTTTATTTTTTTACCGGGCTTTATTCTATCTCAGGACTTTATTTTTTCTCAAGGGCTTTATTTTTTCTTAGGGCTTTATTTTTTCTCAGGGCTTTATTTTTTCTCGAGGCATTATCTTTTCTCAGGGCTTTATTTTTTCTCGAGGGCTTTATTTTTCCCCTGGCTTTATTTTTTCTCAGGGCTTTATTTTTTTACAGGGCTTTAGTCTTTCTCAGGGCTTTAGTTTTTTCTCAAGGGCTTTATTTTTTTTAGGGCTTTATTTTTTCTCTAGGGCTTTATTCTTTCTCAGGGCTTTATTTTTTCGCAAGGGCTTTATTTTTTCTTAGGGCTTTATTTTTTCTCTAGGGCTTTATTTTTTCTCAGGGATTTATTTTTTCTTAAGGGCTTAATTTTTTTTTGAGGGCTTTATTTTTTCTCAGGGCATTATTTTTTCTCGAGGGCTTTATTTTTTCCCAGGGCTTTTTTTTTCTCAGGGCTTTATTTTTTCTCAGGGTTTTATTTTTTCCCAGGGCTTTATTTTTTTACAGGGCTTTATTTTTTCTCAGGGCTTTATTTTTTCTCAAGGGCTTTATATTTTTACAAGGCTTTATTTTTTCTCCGGCCATTATTTTTTCTCAGGTTTTTATTCTTTCCCAGGGCTTTATTTTTTTACAGGGCTTTATTTTTTCTCAGGGCTTTATTTTTTCTCAAGGGCTATATTTTTTCTCAGGGCTTTATTTTTTCTCGAGGGCTTTATTTTTTCTCAGGGCTTTATTTTTTCTCCAGGGCTTATTTTTTCTCTGAGGGCTTTATTTTTTCTCTAGGGCTTTATTTTTTCCCAAGGCTTTATTTTTGCTCGAGCGCTTCATTTTTTCTCTGGGCCTTATTTTTTCTGAGGGCTTTATTTTTTCTCGGGGCTTTATTTTTTCTCAGGGCTTTATTTTTTTTGGGGCTTTATTTTTTCTCGATGGCTTTATTTTTTTCTTAGGGCTTTATTTTTTCTCGAGGGCTTTATTTTTTCTCGAGGGCATTATTTTTTGTCTGGGCTTTATTTTTTCTCGAGGGCTTTATTTTTTCTCAGGGCTTTATTTTTTCTCAGCGATTTATTATTTCTGAGGGCTTTATTTTTTCTCAGGGCTTTCTATTTTCTCAGGGCTTTATTTTTTCTCAGCGCTTTATTTTTTCTCACGACTTTATTTTTTCACAGGGCTTTATTTTTTCTCAGGGGCATTATTTTTTCTCAGGGCTTTATATTTTCTCAGGGCTTTATTTTTTTTTCGAGGGCTTTCTTTTTTCTTTCTCAGGGGCTTTATTTTTCTCAGGGCTTTATTTTTTCTTAGGGCTTTATTTTTACTCGAGGGCTTTATTTTTTCTTTCTCAAGGTCTTTATTTTTTCTCAGGGCTTTATATTTTCTCAAGGCTTTATTTTTTCTCAAGGGCTTTATTTTTTCTCAAGGGCTTTATTTTTTCTCATCGCTTTATTTTTTCTCAAGGGCTTTATTTTTTCACAGGGCTTTATTTTTTCTCGAGGGCTTTATATTTTCTCAGGGCTTTATTTTTTCTCAGGGCTTTATTTTCTCTAGGGCTTTATTTTTTCTCAGGGATTTATTTTTTCTCGAGGGCTTTTTTTTCTTTCTCAAGGGCTTTATTTTTTCTCAGGGCTTTATTTTTTCCCAAGCGCTTTATTTTTCTCATGGCTTTTTTATTTCTCAGGGCTTTATTATTCTTTATTTTTTCTCAGGGCTTTATTTTTTCTCAGGACTTTATATTTTCTCCGTGCTTTATTTTTTCTCAAGGCTTTATTTTTTCTCAGGGCTTTAATTTTTCTCAGGGGCTTTATTTTTTCTCAAGGGCTTTATATTTTCTCAGGGCTTTATTTTTTCTCAGCGCTTTATTTTTTCTCGAGGGCTTTCTTTTTTCTTTCTTAAGGACTTTATTTTTTCTCAGGGCTTTATTTTTTCTTAGGGGCTTTATTTTTTCTCAGGGCTTTATTTTTTCTCGAGGGCTTTATTTTTTCTTAGGGCTTTATTTTTACTCGAGGGCTTTATTTTTTCTTTCTCAAGGTCTTTATTTTTTCTCAGGGCTTTATATTTTCTCAAGGCTTTATTTTTTTTCAAGGGCTTTATTTTTTCTCAATGGCTTTATTTTTTCTCATCGCTTTATTTTTTCTCAAGGGCTTTATTTTTTCTCAGGGCTTTATTTTTCTCGAGGGCTTTATATTTTCTCAGGGCTTTATTTTTTCTCAAGGCTTTATTTTTCTCCAGGGCTTTATTTTTTCTCGAGGGCTTTTTTTTTTCTTTCTCAAGGGCTTTATTTTTTCTCAGGGCTTTATTTTTTCTCATGGGCTTTATTTTTCTCAGGGCTGTATTATTTCTCAGGGCTCTATTTTTTCTCAGGGCTTTATTTTTTCTCAGGACTTTATATTTTCTCCGGGCTTTATTTTTTCTCAGGGCTTTATTTTTTCTCAAGGCTTTAATTTTTCTCAGGGGCATTATTTTTTCTCAGGGTTTTCTTTTTTCTTTCTCAAGGGTTTTATTTTTTCTCAGGGCTTTATTTTTTCTCAAGGCTTTCTTTTTCTCAGGACTTTATATTTTCTCCGGGCTTTATTTTTTCTCAGGTCTTTATTTTTTCTCAGGGCTTTAATTTTTCTCAGGGCATTATTTTTTCTCAGGGCTTTATTTTTTCTCAAGGGCTTTATTTTTTCTCGAGGGCTTTATATTTTCTCAGGGCTTTATTTTTTCTCAGGGCTTTATTTTTCCAAGGGCTTTATTTTTTCTCACGGCTTTATTTTTTTTCGAGGGCTTTCTTTTTTCTTTCTCAAGGGCTTTATCTTTTCTCAGGACTTTATTTTTTCTCAAGGGCTTTATTTTTTCCCAGGGCTTTATTTTTTCTCAAGGCTTTATTTTTTCTCAGGGCTTTAATTTTTGCTCGAGGGCTTCATTTTTTCTCAAGGCTTTATTTTTTCTTTCTCAAGGTCTTTATTTTTTCTCAGGGCTTTATTTTTTCTCTGGGCTTTATATTTTCTCAGGGCTTTATTTTTTCTCGTGCGCTTTATATTTTCTCAGGGCTTTATTTTTTCTCAAGGCTTTATTTTTTCTCAAGGGCTTTATTTTTTTCTCAGGGTTTTATTTTTTTCGAGGGCTTTCTTTTTTCTTTCTCAAGGGCTTTATTTTTTCTCAGGGGCATTATTTTTTCTCAGGGCTTTATTTTTTCTCGAGGGTTTTATTTTTTCTTAGGGCTTTATTTTTTCTTGAGGGCTTTATTTTTTCTTTCTCAAGGGCTTTATTTTTTCTCAGGGCTTTATATTTTCTCGAGGCTTTATTTTTTCTCAAGGGCTTTTTTTTTTCTTAGGGCTTTATTTTTTCTCAGGGCTTTATTTTTTCTCGAGGGCTTTATATTTTTTCAGGGCTTTAGTTTTCCTCAGGGCATTATTTTTTTCCAGAGCTTTATTATTCTCAGGGCTTTATTTTTCTCGAGGGCTTTCTTTTTTCTTTCTCAAGGGTTTTATTTTTTCTCAGGGCTTTATTTTTCTCAAGGGCTTTATTTTTTCTCAGGGCGTTATTATTTCTCAGGGCTTTATTATTTCTCAGGGCTTTATTTTTTCTTAGGACTTTATATTTTCTCCGGGCTTTATTTTTTCTCAGGGCTTTATTTTTTCTCAGCGGCATTATTTTTTCTCAGGGCTTTATTTTTTCTCAAGGGCTTTATTTTTATTTCTTAAGGGCTTTATTTTTTCTCAGGGCTTTAGTTTTGTCAAGTGCCTTACTTTTTCTCGAGCCTTTATTTTTTCTCAGGGCTTTATTATTTCTCGTGGGCTTTATTTTTTCCCCGGGCTTTATTTTTTCTCCGGGCTTTATTTTTTCTGAGGGCTTTATTTTTTTACGGGGCTTTATTCTTTCTCAGGGCTTTATTTTTTCTCAAGGGCTTTATTTTTTCTTAGGGCTTTATTTTTTCTCAGGGCTTTATTTTTTCTCAAGGGCTTTATTTTTTCTCGAGGCTTTATTTTTTCTCAGGGCTTTATTTTTTCTCGAGGGCTTTATTTTTTCCCATGGCTTTATTTTTTCTCACGGCTTTATTTTTTCTCAGGGCTTTATTTTTTTACAGGGCTTTAGTCTTTCTCAGGGCTTTATTTTTTCTCTAGGGCTTTATTTTTTCTTCGGGCTTTATTTTTTCTCCAGGGCTTTATTCTTCCTCAGGGCTTTATTTTTTCGCAAGGGCTTTATTTTTTCTGAGGGCTTCATTTTTTCTCTAGGGCTTTATTTTTTCTCAGGGCTTTATTTTTTCTTAAGGGCTTTATTTTTTCTCGAGGGCTTTATTTTTTCTCAGGGCTTTATTTTTTCTCGAGGGCTTTATTTTTTCCCAGGGCTTTTTTTTCTCAGGGATTTATTTTTTCTCAGGGTTTTATTTTTTCCTAGGGCTTTATTTTTTACAGGGCTATATTTTTCTCAAGGGCTATATTTTTCTCAGGGCTTTATTTTTTCTCTTGGGTTTATTTTTCTCTGAGGCCTTTATTTTTTATCTACGGCTTTATTTTTTCCCAAGGCTTTATTTTTGCTCGAGCGCTTCATTTTTTCTCAGGGCCTTATTTTTTCTGAGGGCTTTATTTTTCTCGAGGCTTTATTTTTTCTCAGGGCTTTATTTTTTTTCGGGGCTTTATTTTTTCTCGATGGCTTTATTTTTTTCTTAGGGCTTTATTTTTTCTTAAGGCTTTATTTTTTCTCGAGGGCTTTATTTTTTCTCGAGGGCATTATTTTTTCTCAGGGCTTTATTTTTTCTCGAGGGCTTTATATTTTCTCAGGGCTTTATTTTTTCTCAGGGCTTTATTTTTTCTCAAGGGCTTTATTTTTTCTCGAGGGCTTTATATTTTCTCAGGGCTTTATTTTTTCTCAGGGCTTCATTTTTTCTTAAGGGATTTATTTTTTCTCAGGGCTTTATTATTTCTCAGGGCTTTATTATTTCTCAGGGCTTTATTTTTTCTCAGGGCTTTATTTTTTTTCTCATGACTTTATGTTTTTCCGGGCTTTATTTTTTCTCAGGGGCATTATTTTTTCTCAGGGCTTTATTTTTTCTCGAGGGCCTTATTTTTTATTTCTCAAGGGCTTTATTTTTACTCAGGGCTTTAGTTTTTCTCAAGGGCCTTACTTTTTCTCGAGGCTTTATTTTTTTTCAGGGCTTTATTATTTCTCGAGGGCTTTATTTTTTCCCCGGGCTTTATTTTTTCTCAGGGCTTTATTTTTTTACAGGGCTTTATTCTTTCTCAGGGCTTTATTTTTTCTCAAGGGCTTTAATTTTTTCTTAGGGCTTTATTTTTTCTCGGCCTTTATTTTTTCTCGTTGCTTTATTTTTTCTCAGGGCTTTATTTTTTCTCGAGGGCTTTATTTTTTCCCATGGCTTATTTTTTCTCACGGCTTTATTTTTTCTCAGGGCTTTATTTTTTACAGGGCTTTAGTCTTTCTCAGGGCTTTATTTTTTCTCAAGGGCTTTATTTTTTTTAGGGCTTTATTTTTTCTGTAGGGCTTTATTTTTTCTCAGGGCTTTATTTTTTCTCAGCGGCATTATTTTTTCTCAGGGCTTTATTTTTTCTCAAGGGCTTTATTTTTTATTTCTCAAGGGCTTTATTTTTTCTCAGGGCTTTAGTTTTTGTCAAGTGCCTTACTTTTTCTCGAGCCTTTATTTTTTCTCAGGGCTTTATTATTTCTCGTGGGCTTTATTTTTTCCCCGGGCTTTTTTTTTTCTCCGGGCTTTATTTTTTCTCAGGGCTTTATTTTTTCTAAGGGCTTTATTTTTTTACGGGGCTTTATTCTTTCTCAGGGCTTTATTTTTTCTCAAGGGCTTTAATTTTTCTTAGGGCTTTATTTTATCTCAGGGCTTTATTTTTTCTCAAGGGCTTTATTTTTTCTTGAGGCTTTATTTTTTCTCAGGGCTTTATTTTTTCTCGAGGGCTTTATTTTTTCCCATGGCTTTATTTTTTCTCACGGCCTTATTTTTTCTCAGGGCTTTATTTTTTTACAGGGCTTTAGTCTTTCTCAGGGCTTTATTTTTTCTCGAGGGCTTTATTTTTTCTTCGGGCTTTATTTTTTCTCCAGGGCTTTATTTTTCCTCAGGGCTTTATTTTTTCGCAGGGCTTTATTTTTTCTGAGGGCTTCATTTTTTCTCTAGGGCTTTATTTTTTCTCAGGGCTTTATTTTTTCTTAAGGGCTTTACTTTTTCTCGAGGGCTTTATTTTTTCTCAGGGCTTTATTTTTCTCGAGGGCCTTATTTTTTATTTCTCAAGGGCTTTATTTTACTCAGGGCTTTAGTTTTTCTCAAGGGCCTTACTTTTTCTCGAGGCTTTATTTTTCTTCAGGGCTTTATTATTTCTCGAGGGCTTTATTTTTTCTCAGGGCTTTATTTTTTCTCAGGGCTTTATTTTTTTACAGGGCTTTATTCTTTCTCAGGGCTTTATTTTTTCTCAAGGGCTTTATTTTTTCTTAGGGCTTTATTTTTTCTCCGGCCTTTATTTTTTCTCGTTACTTTATTTTTTCTCAGGGCTTTATTTTTTCTCGAGGGCTTTATTTTTTTCCCACGGCTTATTTTTTCTCAGGGCTTTATTTGTTACAGGGCTTTAGTCTTTCTCAGGGCTTTATTTTTTTTTAGGGCTTTATTTTTTTTAGGGCTTTATTCTTTCTAAGGGCTTTATTCTTTCTAAGGGCTTTATTTTTTCTTAGGGCTTTATTTTTTCACAAGGGCTTTATTTTTTCTTAGTGCTTTATTTTTTCTCTAGGGCTTTATTTTTTCTCAGGGCTTTATTTTTTCTTAAGGGCTTTATTTTTTCTCACGGCTTTATTTTTTCTCAGGGCTTTATTTTTTACAGGGCTTTAGTCTTTCTCAGGGCTTTATTTTTTCTCAAGGGCTTTATTTTTTCTTTGGGCTTTATTTTTTCTCTAGGGCTTTATTCTTTCTCAGGGCTTTATTTTTTCGAAAGGGCTTTATTTTTTCTCTAGGGCTTTATTTTTTCTCAGGGCTTTATTTTTCTTAAGGGCTTTATTTTTTCTCGAGGGCTTTATTTTTTCTCAGGGCTTTATTTTTTCTCGAGGGCTTTATTTTTTCCCAGGGCTTTTTTTTTCTCAGGGCTTTATTTTTTTTACAGGGCTTTATTTTTTCCCAGGGCTTTTTTTTTCTCAGGGTTTTATTTTTTCCCAGGGCTTTATTTTTTACAGGGCTTTATTTTTTCTCAGGGCTTTATTTTTTCTCAAGGGCTATATTTTTTCTCATGGCTTTGTTTTTTCTCGAGGGCTTTATTTTTTCTCTTGGGCTTATTTTTTCTCTGAGGCCTTTATTTTTTATCTACGCTTTATTTTTTCCCAAGGCTTTATTTTTTGCTCGAGCGCTTCATTTTTTCTCAGGGCCTTATTTTTTCTGAGGGCTTTATTTTTTCTCGGGCTTTATTTTCTTTCTCAGGGCTTTATTTTTTTTAAGGGCTTTATTTTTGGTTCTAAGGGCTTATTTTTTCTTAAGGCTTTATTTTTTCTCAAGGGCTTTATTTTTTCTCGAGGGCATATTTTTTTTCAGGGCTTTATTTTTTCTCGAGGGCTTTATTTTTTATTTCTCAAGGGCCTTTATCTTTTCTCAGGACTTTATTTTCTCAAGGCTTTATTTTTTCTCTAGGGCTTTATTTTTTCCCAGGGCTTTATTTTTGCTCGAGGGCTTCATTTTTTCTCAGGGCCTTATTTTTTTCTGAGGGCTTTATTTTTTCTCCGGGCTTTATTTTTTCTCGGGGCTTTATTTTTTCTCAGGGCTTTATTTTTTCTCAGGGCCTTATTTTTCTCAGGGCTTTATTTTTTACAGGGCTTTAGTCTTTCTCAGGGCTTTATTTTTTTCTCTAGGGCTTTATTTTTCTTCGGGCTTTATTTTTTCTCCAGGGCTTTATTCTTCCTCAGGGCTTTATTTTTCGCAAGGGCTTTATTTTTCTGAGGGCTTCATTTTTTCTCTAGGGCTTTATTTTTTCTCAGGGCTTTATTTTTTCTTAAGGGCTTTACTTTTTCTCGAGGGCTTTATTTTTTTCTCAGGGCTTTATTTTTTCTCGAGGGCTTTATTTTTTCCCAGGGCTTTTTTTTTCTCAGGGATTTATTTTTTCTCAGGGTTTTATTTTTTCCCAGGGCTTTATTTTTTTACAGGGCTTTATTTTTTCTCAAGGGCTATATTTTTTCTCAGGGCTTTATTTTTTCTCTTGGGTTTATTTTTTCTCTGAGGCCTTTATTTTTTATCTACGGCTTTATTTTTTCCCAAGGCTTTATTTTTGCTCGAGCGCTTCATTTTTTCTCAGGGCCTTATTTTTTCTGAGGGCTTTATTTTTTCTCGGGGCTTTATTTTTTCTCAGGGCTTTATTTTTTTTCGGGGCTTTATTTTTTCTCGATGGCTTTATTTTTTTCTTAGGGCTTTATTTTTTCTTAAGGCTTTATTTTTTCTCGAGGGCTTTATTTTTTCTCGAGGGCATTATTTTTTCTCAGGGCTTTATTTTTTCTCGAGGGCTTTATATTTTCTCAGGGCTTTATTTTTTCTCAGGGCTTTATTTTTTCTCAAGGGCTTTATTTTTTCTCGAGGGCTTTATATTTTCTCAAGGCTTTATTTTTTCTCAGGGCTTCATTTTTTCTTAAGGGATTCATTTTTTCTCAGGGCTTTATTATTTCTCAGGGCTTTATTATTTCTCAGGGCTTTATTTTTTCTCAGGGCTTTATTTTTTCTCATGACTTTATGTTTTCTCCGGGCTTTATTTTTTCTCAGGGGCATTATTTTTTCTCAGGGCTTTATTTTTTCTCGAGGGCCTTATTTTTTATTTCTCAAGGGCTTTATTTTTTCTCAGGGCTTTAGTTTTTCTCAAGGGCCTTACTTTTTCTCAAGGCTTTATTTTTTTTCAGGGCTTTATTATTTCTCGAGGGGCTTTATTTTTTTCCCCGGGCTTTATTTTTTCTCAGGGCTTTATTTTTTTACAGGGCTTTATTCTTTCTCAGGGCTTTATTTTTTCTCAAGGGCTTTAATTTTTCTTAGGGCTTTATTTTTTCTCCGGCCTTTATTTTTTCTCGTTGCTTTATTTTTTCTCAGGGCTTTATTTTTTCTCGAGGGCTTTATTTTTTCCCATGGCTTTATTTTTTCTCACGGCTTTATTTTTTCTCAGGGCTTTATTTTTTACAGGGCTTTAGTCTTTCTCAGGGCTTTATTTTTTCTCAAGGGCTTTATTTTTTTTAGGGCTTTATTTTTTCTGTAGGGCTTTATTTTTTCTCAGGGCTTTATTTTTTCTCAGCGGCTTTATTTTTTCTCAGGGCTTTATTTTTCTCAAGGGCTTTATTTTTTATTTCTCAAGGGCTTTATTTTTTCTCAGGGCTTTAGTTTTTGTCAAGTGCCTTACTTTTTCTCGAGCCTTTATTTTTTCTCAGGGCTTTATTATTTCTCGTGGGCTTTATTTTTTCCCCGGGCTTTTTTTTTTCTCCGGGCCTTTATTTTTTCTCAGGGCTTTATTTTTTCTAAGGGCTTTATTTTTTTACGGGGCTTTATTCTTTCTCAGGGCTTTATTTTTTCTCCAAGGGCTTTAATTTTTCTTAGGGCTTTATTTATCTCAGGGCTTTATTTTTTCTCAAGGGCTTTATTTTTTCTTGAGGCTTTATTTTTTCTCAGGGCTTTATTTTTTCTCGAGGGCTTTATTTTTTTCCCATGGCTTTATTTTTTCTTCACGGCCTTATTTTTTTCTCAGGGCTTTATTTTTTTACAGGGCTTTAGTCTTTCTCAGGGCTTTTATTTTTTTCTCGAGGGCTTTATTTTTTCTTCGGGCTTATTTTTGTTCTCCAGGGCTTTATTTTTCCTCAGGGCTTTATTTTTTCGTCAAGGGCTTTATTTTTTCTGAGGGCTTCATTTTTCTCTAGGGCTTTATTTTTTCTCAGGGCTTTATTTTTCTTAAGGGCTTTACTTTTTCTCGAGGGCTTTATCTTTTTCTCAGGGCTTTATTTTTTCTCGAGGGCCTTATTTTTTATTTCTCAAGGGCTTTATTTTTACTCAGGGCTTTAGTTTTTTCTCAAGGGCCTTACTTTTTCTCGAGGCTTTATTTTTTCTCAGGGCTTTATCTATTTCTCGAGGGCTTTATTTTTCTCAGGGCTTTATTTTTTCTCAGGGCTTTATTTTTTTACAGGGCTTTATTCTTCTCAGGGCTTTATTTTTTTCTCAAGTGCTTTATTTTTCTTAGGGCTTTATTTTTTTCTCCGGCCTTTAGTTTTTCTCGTTTACTTTATTTTTTCCTCAGGGCTTTATTTTCTCGAGGGCTTTATTTTTTCACATGGCTTTATTTTTCTTCACGGCTTTATTTTTCTCCAGGGCTTTATTTTTTACAGGCTTTAGTCTTTTCTCAGGGCTTTTATTTTTTCTCAAGGGACTTTATTTTTTTAGGGACTTTATTTTTTCTGTAGGGCTTTATTCTTTTCTAAGGGCTTTATTTTCTTAGCTTTATTTTCAAGGCTTTATTTTTCACAAGGGCTTTATTTTTCTTAGGGCTTTATTTTTCTCTAGGGCTTTATTTTTTCTCAGGGCTTTATTTTTTCTTAAGGGCTTTATTTTTTCTCACGGCTTTATTTTTTCTCAGGGCTTTATTTTTTTACAGGGCTTTAGTCTTTCTCAGGGCTTTATTTTTCTCAAGGGCTTTATTTTTTCTTAGGGCTTTATTTTTTCTCTAGGGCTTTATTCTTTCTCAGGGCTTTATTTTTTCGAAAGGGCTTATTTTTTCTCTAGGGCTTTATTTTTTCTCAGGGCTTTATTTTTTCTTAAGGGCTTTATTTTTTCTCGAGGGCTTATTTTTTCTCAGGGCCTTATTTTTTCTCGAGGGCTTATTTTTTTCCCAGGGCTTTTTTTTTCTCAGGGCTTTATTTTTTTTACAGGGCTTTATTTTTTCCCAGGGCTTTTTTTTTTCTCAGGGCTTTATTTTTTCCCAGGGCTTTATTTTTTTACAGGGCTTTATTTTTTCTCAGGGCTTTATTTTTTCTCAAGGGCTATATTTTTTCTCATGGCTTTGTTTTTTCTCGAGGGCTTTATTTTTTCTCTTGGGCTTATTTTTTCTCTGAGGCCTTTATTTTTTATCTACGCTTTATTTTTCCCAAGGCTTTATTTTTTTATCGAGCGCTTCATTTTTCTCAGGCCCTTATTTTTTCTGAGGGCTTTATTTTTTCTCGGGGCTTTATTTTTTCTCAGGGCTTTATTTTTTTTAGGGCTTTATTTTTTTTCTAAGGGCTTTATTTTTTCTTAAGGCTTTATTTTTTCTCAAGGGCTTTATTTTTTCTCGAGGGCATTAATTTTTTTCAGGGCTTTATTTTTTCTCGAGGGCTTTATTTTTTATTTCTCAAGGGCTTTATTTTTTCTCAGGGCTTTAGTTTTTCTCCAGGGCTTTACTTTTTCTCGAGGCTTTATTTTTTCTCAGGGCTTTATTATTTCTCGAGGGCTTTATTTTTACCCCAGGCTTTATTTTTTCTCAGGGCTTTATTTTTTCTCAGGGCTTTATTTTTTACAGGGCTTTATTCTTTCTCAGGGCTTTATTTTTTCTCAAGGGCTTTATTTTTTCTTAGGGCTTTATTTTTCTCAGGGCTTTATTTTTTCTCAATGGCTTTATTTTTTCTCAAGGCTTTATTTTTTTCTCAGGGCTTTATTTTTTCTCGAGGGCTTTATTTTTTCCCATGGCTTCATTTTTTCTCAGGGCTTTATTTTTTCTCAGGGCTTTATTTTTTTACAGGGCTTTAGTCTTTCTCAGGGCTTTAGTTTTTTCTCAAGGGCTTTATTTTTTCTTAGGGCTTTATTTTTTCTCTAGGGCTTTATTCTTTCTCAGGGCTTTATTTTTTCACAAGGGCTTTATTTTTTCTTAGGGCTTTATTTTTTCTCTAGGGCTTTATTTTTTCTCAGGGATTTATTTTTTCTTAAGGGCTTTATTTTTTCTCGAGGGCTTTATTTTTCTCAGGGCTTTATTTTTTCTCGAGGGCTTTATTTTTTTCCCAGGCTTTTTTTTTTTCTCAGGGCTTTATTTTTTCTCAGGGTTTTATTTTTTCCCAGGGCTTTATTTTTTACAGGGCTTTATTTTTTCTCAGGGCTTTATTTTTTCTCAAGGGCTATATTTTTTCTCAGGGCTTTATTTTTTCTCTTGGGCTTTATTTTGTCTGAGGGCTTTATTTTATATCTACGGCTTTATTTTTTTTTCCCAGGCTTTATTTTGCCCCAGCGCTCCATTTTTTCTCAGGGCCTTATTTTTTCTGAGGGCTTTATTTTTTCTCGGGGCTTTATTTTTTCTCAGGGCTATATTTTTTTTTGGGGCTTTATTTTTTCTCTCGTTGGCTTTATTTTTTTCTCAGGGCTTTATTTTTGTTAAGGCTTTATTTTTTAACGAGTTGATTTATCTTTTCTCGTGGCATCTTTTTCCTCGAGCGGCTTTATATTTTCTCAGGTTTTATTTTTTCTCAGGGCTTTATTTTTTCTCAAGGGCTTTATTTTTTCTCGAGGGCTTTATATTTTCTCAGGGCTTTATTTTTTCTCAGGGCATTATTTTTTCTCAAGGGCTTTATTTTTTCTCAGGGCTTTATTATTTCTCAGGGCTTTATTATTTCTCAGGGCTTTATTTTTTCTCAGGGCTTTATTTTTTCTCAGGACTTTATATTTTCTCCGGGCTTTATTTTTTCTCAGGGCTTTATTTTTTCTCAGGGGCATTATTTTTTCTCAGGGCTTTATTTTTTCTCGAGGGCTTTATTTTTTATTTCTCAAGTGCTTTGTTTTTTCTCAGGGCTTTAGTTTTTCTCAAGGGCTTTACTTTTTCTCGAGGCTTTATTTTTTCTTAGGGCTTTATTATTTCTCGAGGGCTTTAATTTTTCCCCGGGCTTTATTTTTTCTCAGGGCTTTATTTTTTCTCAGGGCTTTAGCCTTTCTCAGGGCTTTATTTTTCTCAAGGGCTTTATTTTTTCTCTAGGGCTTTATTCTTTCTCAGGGCTTTATTGTTTCGCAAGGGCTTTATTTTTTCTTAGGGCTTTATTTTTTCTCTAGGGCTTTATTTTTTCTCAGGGCTTTATTTTTTCTCAAGGGCTTTATTTTTTCTCGAGGCTTTATTTTTTCTCAGGGCTTTATTTTTTCTCGAGGGCTTTATTTTTTCCCAGGGCTTTATTTTTTTCTCAGGGCTTTATTTTTTCTCAGGGTTTTATTTTTTCACAGGGCTTTATTTTTTTACAGGGCTTTATTTTTTCTTAGGGCTTTATTTTTTCTCAAGGGCTTTATTTTTTTACTGGGCTTTATTTTTTCTCAGGGCTTATTTTTTCCAAGGGCTTTATTTTTTTACGGGGCTTTATTTTTTATAGGGCTTTATTTTTTCTCAAGGGCTATATTTTTTCTCAGGGCTTTATTTTTTCTCGACGGCTTTATTTTTTCTCATGGCCTTATTTTTTCTCTGAGGGCTTTATTTTTTCTCTAGGGCTTTATTTTTTCCCAGGGCTTTATTTTTGCTCGAGTGCTTCATTTTTTCTCAGGGCCTTATTTTTTCTGCGGGCTTTATTTTTTCTCGGGGCATTATTTTTTCTCAGGGCTTTATCTTTTTTCGGGGATTTTTTTTCTCGAGGGCTTTATTTTTTCTCGAGGGCATTATTTTTTCTCGAGGGCTTTATTTTTTCTCGAGGGCTTTATTTTTTCTCAGGGATTTATTATTTCTGAGGGCTTTATTTTTTCTCAGGGCTTTCTATTTTCTCAGGGCTTTATTTTTTCTCAGCGCATTATTTTTTTTCGAGAGCTTTATTTTTTCTCAGGGCTTTATTTCTTTTCGTGGCCTTTATTTTTTCTTTCTCAAGGGCTTTATTTTTTCTCAGGGGCTTTAAATTTTCTCAGGGCATTATTTTTTCTCAGGGCTTTATTTTTTCTCAAGGGCTTTATATTTTCTTAGGGCTTTATTTTTTCTCAGGGCTTTAATTTTTGTCAAGGCTTTATTTTTTCTCAAGGCATTATTTTTTCTTAGGGCTTTATTTTTTCTCAAGGGCTTTATATTTTCTCAGGGCTTTATTTTTTCTCAGGGGCTTTATTTTTTCTCAGGGCTTTATTTTTTCTCGAGGGCTTTATTTTTCTTAGGGCTTTATTTTTTCTCGAGGGCTTTATTTTTTCTTTCTCAAGGGCTTTATTTTTTCTCAGGGCTATATATTTTCTCAGGGCTTTATTTTTTCTCAAGGGCGTTATTTTTTCTCAGGGCTTTATTTTTTCTTAAGGGCTTTATTTTTTTCTCAGGGCTTTATTTTTTCTCGAGGGCTTTATTTTTTCTTTCTCAAGGGCTTTATTTTTTCTCAGGGCTTTATTTTTTCTCAAGGGCTTTATTTTTTTCTCAGGGCTTTTTTATTTCTCAGGGCTTTATTATTTCTCAAGCGTTTATTTTTTCTCAGGGCTTTATTTTCTCTCATGACTTTATATTTTCTCCGGGCTTTATTTTTTCTCAGGGCTTTATTTTTTCTCAGGGGCATTATTTTTTCTCAGGGCTTTATTTTTTCTCGAGGGCTTTATTTTTTATTTCTCAAGGGCATTATTTTTTCTCAGGGCTTTAGTTTTTCTCAAGGGCTTTATTTTTTCTCGAGGCTTTATTTTTTCTCAGGGCTTTATTTTTTCCCAGGGCTTTATTTTTTATCAGGGCTTTATTTTTTCTCAGGGCTTTATTTTTTTATAGGGCTTTATTCTTTCTCAGGGCTTTATTTTTTCTCAAGGGCTTTATTTTTTCTTAGGGATTTATTTTTTCTCTAGGGCTTTATTTTTCTCAGGGCTTCATTTTTTCTCAAGGGCTTTATTTTTTCTCGAGGCTTTATTTTTTCTCAGGGCTTTATTTTTTCCCAGGGCTTTATTTTTTCTCAGGGCTTTCTTTTTCTCAGGGATTTATTTTTTTACAGGGCTTTATTCTTTCTCCGGGCTATATGTTTTCTCAAGGGCTTTATTTTTTCTTAGGGCTTTATTTTTTCTCGAGGGCTTTGTATTTTCTCAGGTCTTTATTTTTTCTCAGGGCTTTATTTTTTCCCCGGGCTTTATTTTTTCTCAGGGCTTTATTTTTTCTCAGGGCTTTATTTTTTTACAGGGCTTTATTCTTTCTCCGGGCTATATGTTTTCTCAAGGGCTCTATTTTTTCTTAGGGCTTTATTTTTTCTCGAGGGCTTTGTATTTTCTCAGGGCTTTATTTTTTATCACGGCTTTATATTTTCTCAGGGCTTATTTTTTCTCTGAGGGCTTTATTTTTTCTCTAGGGCTTTATTTTTCTCTAAGGCTTTAATTTTTCCCAAGGCTTTATTTTTGCTCGAGGGCTTTATTTTTTCTCAGGGCTTTATTTTTTCTAATGGCTTTATTTTTTCTCGAGGGCTTTATTTTTTATCGAAGGCTTTATTTTTTCTCTAGGGCTTTATTTTTTCTCAAGGGCTTTATTTTTTCTCGAGGCTTTATTTTTTTCAGGGCTTTATTTTTTCTCGAGGGCTTTATTTTTTTCCCAGGGCTTTATTTTTTCTCAGGGCTTTCTTTTTCTCAGGGCTTTATTTTTTTACAGGGCTTTATTCTTTCTCAAGGCTTTATTTTTTCTCAAGGGCTTTATTCTTTCTTAGGGCTTTATTTTTTCTCGAGGGCTTTAAATTTTCTCAGGGTTTACTTTTTCTCTGAGGGCTTTATTTTTCTCTAAGGCTTTAATTTTTCCCAGGGCTTTATTTTTGCTCGAGGGCTTTATTTTTTCTCAGGGCTTTATTTTTTCTCGAGGGCTTTATTTTTTCTTAGTGCTTTATTTTTTATCGAGGGCTTTATTTTTTCTCGAGGGCTTTATTTTTCTTTCTCAAGGGCTTTATTTTTTCTCAGGGCTTTAGTTTTTCTCAAGGGCTTTATTTTTTCTCAAGGCTTTATATTTTCTCAGGGCTTATTTTTTCTCTGAGGGCTTCATTTTTTCTCTAGGGCTTTATTTTTTCCCAGGGCTTTATTTTTGCTCGAGGGCTTCATTTTTTCTCAGGGCTTTATTTTTTCTCAGGGCTTTATTTTTTCTCGAGGGCATTATTTTTTCTCAGGGCTTTATTTTTTCTCGAGGGCTTTATTTTTTCTCAGGGCTTTATTTCTTCTCAGGGCTTTATTATTACTGAGGGTTTTATTTTTTCTCGGCTTTATTTTTTCTCGAGGCTTTATTTTTTCTTTCTCAAGGGCTTTGTTTTTTCTTAGGCTTTATATTTTCTCAAGGGCTATATTTTTTCTCGAGGGCTTTATTTTTTCTCAGGGCTTTATTTTTTCTCTAGAACTTTATTTTTTCTCAGGGCTTTATTTTTTCTCGAGGGATTTCTTTTTTCTTTCTCAAGGGCTTTATTTTTTCTATGAGCTTTATTTTTTCTCAGGGGCTTTATTTTTTCTCAACGCTTTATTTTTTCTCGAGGGATTTCTTTTTTCTTTCTCGAGGGCTTTATTTTTTCTATGGGCTTCATTTTTTCTTTCTCAAGGGCTTTATTTTTTCTCAGGGCTTTATATTTTCTCAGGGCTTTATTTTTTCTCAAGGGCTTTATTTTTTCTCAGGGCTATATTTTTCTCAAGGGCTTTATTTTTTATCAGGGCTTTATTTTTTCTCGAGGGCTTTATATTTTCTCAGGGCTTTATTTTTTCTCAGGCTTTATATTTTCCCTGGGCTTTATTTTTTCTTAGGGCTTTATTTTTTCTTTCTCAGGAGCTTTATTTTTTCTCAGGGCTTTATTTTTTCTCAGGGGCTTTATTTTTTCTCAGCGCTTTATTTTTTCTCGAGGGCTTTATTTTTTCTGAGGGCTTTATTTTTTCTCGAGCGCTTTATATTTTCTTTCTCAAGGGCTTTGTATTTTCTCAGGGCTTTATTTTTTCTCAGGGGTTATTTTTTCTCAAGGGCTTTATTTTTTCTCAGGGCTTTATTTTTTCACCGGGGCTTTATATTTTCTCCTGGCTTATTTTTTTCTTGACGGCATTATTTTTTTTCAGGGCTTTATCTCTTCTCGAGGCCTTTATTTTTTCTTTTTCAAGGGCTTTATTTTTTCTCAGGGCTTTATTTTTTCTCAAGGGCTTTATTTATTCCCAGGGCTTCATTTTTTTTTAGGGCTTTATTTTTTCTCAGGGTTTTATTTTTTTCTCAAGGGCTTTATTTTTTCTCAGGGCTTTATTTTTTCTCTAGGGTTTATTTTTTCACAGAGGGCTTTATTTTTTCTCTAGGCTTTATTTTTTCCCAGGGCTTTATTTTTGCTCGAGGGCTTCATTTTTTCTCAGGGCCTTATTTTTTTCTGACGGCTTTATTTTTTCTTCGGGCTTTATTTTTTCTCGGGGCTTTATTTTTTCTCGAGGGCTTTATTTTTTCTCGGGGCTTTTGTTTTTTCTCGAGGGCTTTATTTTTTCTTAGGGCTTTATTTTTTCTCGAGGGCTTTATTTTTTTCTCGAGGGCATTATTTTTTCTCAGGGCCTTATTTTTTCTCGAGGGCTTTATTTTTTCTCAGGGCTTTATTTTTTCTCAGTGCTTTATAATTTCTGAGGGCTTTATTTTTTCTCAGGGCCTTTCTATTTTCTCAAGGCTTTATTTTTCTCAGGGCCGATGGCTTTATTTTTTTCTCATGGCTTTATTTTTCTTTCTCGCGGGGCTTTAATTTTTTCTTTCTCAAGGGCTACATTTTTTCTCGAGGGCTTGATATTTTTCCGCAACGGCTTTATGTTTTTCTCAGGGCTTTATTACTTCTCAGGGCTTTATTTTTTTTTAAGGCTTTATCTTTTCTCAGGACTTTATTTTCTCAAGGCTTTATTTTTTCTCAGGGCCTTATTTTTTCTCAAGGGCTTTATTTTTCCTTCTTCAAGGGCTTTATTTTTTCTCAGGGCTTTATTTTTTCTCCGGGCTTTATTATTTCTCATGTCTTTATATTTTCTCAGGGCTTTATTTTTTATGTAGGGATTTGTTTTTTCTCAAGGGCATTTTTTCCCAGGGCATTATTTTTTCTCGAGGGCTTTATTTTTTTCCCAGGGTTTTATTTTTTTAAGGGCTTTATTTTCTTCCCCGGGCTTTATTTTTTCTCAGGGCTTTATTTTTTCTCAAGGGCTTTGTTTTTCTTTCTCGAGGGCTTTATTTTTTCTTTCTCAAGGGCTAAATTTTTTCTCAGGGCTTTATCTTTTCTCAGGACTTTATTTTCTCAAGGCTTTATTTTTTCTCTAGGGCTTTATTTTTTCCCAGGGCTTTATTTTTGCTCGAGGGCTTCATTTTTTCTCAGGGCCTTATTTTTTTCTGAGGGCTTTATTTTTTCTCGGGCTTTATTTTTTATTTTTTCCGAGGGCTTTATTTTTTCTTGGGGCTTTTGTTTTTTCTCTAGGGCTTTATTTTTTCTCAGGGCTTTATTTTTTCTCAAGGGCTTTCTTTTTTTCTCAAGGCTTTATTTTTTCTCAGGGCTTTATTTTTTCTCATGAGCTTTATTTTTTCTCAGGGCTTTATTTTTTCTCGAGGGCTTTATTTTTTCTTTCTCAAGGGCTTTATTTTTTCTCAGGGCTTTATTTTCTCAGGGCTTTATTTTTTCTCAAGGGCCTTATTTTTTCTCAGGGCTTTATTTTTTCTCATGGGCTTTATTTTTTCTCAGGGCTTTATTTTTTCTCAAGGGCTTTATTTTTCTTTCTTGAGGGCTTTATTTTTTCTTACTCAAGGGCTAAATTTTTCTCAGGGCTTTATTTTTTCTCAAGGGCTTTATTTTTTCTCAGGGCTTTATTAATTCTTAGGGCTTTTAGCTTTTCTCAGGGCTTTATCTTTCTCAGGAGTTTATTTTTCTCAAGGCTTTTATTTTTTCTCCGGGGCTTTGTTTTTCTCACGGTCTTTATTTTTTCTTCTTCAAGGGCTTTATTTTTTCTCAGGGCTTTATTTTTTCTCGGGGCTTTATTATTTTCACGGCTATAAATTTTCTCAGGGCTTTATTTTTTATGTAGGGCTTTATTTTTTCTCAAGGGATTTTTTCCCAGGGCATTATTTTTTCTTCAGGGCTTTTTTTTTTACCAGGGTTTTATTTTTTTAAGGGCTTTATTTTTCCTCAGGGTTTTTTTTTACAGGGCTTTATTTTTTCT